>JAZHYW010033696.1:0-17938 GCA_037355805.1 Ixodes ricinus
GGTGGCGTACAGACAGGGTGGCTTACAGACAGGGTGGCGACAGACAGGGTGGCGACAGACAGGGTGGCGACAGACGGGTGCGACAGCAGGGTGGCGACGGGGCAAGACAGGGTGGCGGCAGAGAGGGTGTGACAGGCAGGACAGGGTGGCGACAGACAGGGTGGCGACGACAGGTGGCGACAGACGGTGGCGACAGACAGGGTGGCGACAGACCAGGGTGGCGACAGACAGGGTGGCGACAGACAGGGTGGCGACAGACAGGGTGGCGACAGACAGGGTGGCGACAGACAGGGTGGCGACAGACAGGGTGGCGACAGACAGGGTGGCGACAGACAGGGTGGCGACAGACAGGGTGGCGACAGACAGGGTGGCGACAGACAGGGTGGCGACAGACAGGGTGGCGACAGACAGGGTGGCAACAGACAGGGTGGCAACAGACAGGGTGGCAACAGACAGGGTGGCAACGCAGACAGGGTGGCAAGCAGACAGGGTGACAAAGGAGAGGTGGCAGAAGCACAGGGTGAGCAAAGGACAGGGTGACAAAGGAGAGTGGCAAGGACAGGGTAGCAAAGGAGGATACATGACAAGGGTTGGAGTGGCAAAGGATGGCCTGGCCAAGGACAGGGTGGCAAAGGACAGAATAGCAAAGGACAGGATGGCAGGGGACAAGGTGGCAAAAATCAGCAGAACCCATCCTTTGGGAATGATTATCTACGTTAATGCGAATAGCATCAAACGGTGCGGAGTTATGCGCGTTCGTCAGGTGGCCGGCACACTCTAGATACGCCAGCCCACTCTTGAGGCGATTCAGTAAATTTGTTGACACTTTCACAGCGCTGTGCACGATCTCCGCAGCCCAGCACGTGCGTTTGTGTCACTTAGGAAGGCGAGCAAAGCACGCGCCATACGCACAAACACTCAAAATGGTACCGACCAGACTTTCTGGCGTCTCAGCTAGTCTCAACTAACGGTACTCTAACGGTTGTTTATGTCTTTACCATGGGACGCGCTTACAGCGCTGTCACAGCTACCGGTGCGCGCGCGTTTCCTATGCACGAGGGCTCATTCCGCTCTCGTGAGAGGCTGAGCTAGAGGTCTCCCGAGCGCGGGGAGAGGGTGAGCGCGGAGAGGGTGAGCGCCCTCGTGCATGGAACGCGCGCGCACCGGTAGCTGCGACAGCGCTACAGCGCGTCTATGGTAAAGATATAAACAAATGTTTAGAGTGCGGTGAATGACTGCCTTCATAGCTCTGTAGTTAGCGCGTCTGCCTGCTGATCAAAGGGTCAACGGTTCGAATCCCAGCCGGCGCCGGTCTTTTTTTATTTATCCATCGACCCGCGGCGTAAGAGGTTAGATAGCCATAGATAGATAGATAGATAGATAGATAGATAGATAGATAGATAGATAGATAGACTACATAGACGAAAAGTGCGTGAAGTATCCAAAGAATGCTATTCGCATTAAAACAGGGTGACAGGAGTGTGAAGGGCAACAGGCGACAAGAAACAGGGTGGGAAGATAGGTGGCAAAAAGGCAGATTTGGAAAATGACAAGGTAGCAAAGGACATGGATGGCAAAACTAGTATGGCAAGGACAAAACCCACTTCTCACCGGGAGTCCTGAGGATGCCGCCCAAGTCGAAGTTGACTGCATCTGCAACCAGCTCCCCATCTTTGCAGTACATAGTAGACGAGAACCCGTGCTCCGGGGGGCCATGCGGAAGCTGGTCGAGAGCTGAAGCGGTATGTGCGCACTCTGGAAGCAGGGAGGTCTGGGCAAACACGATGTCCCCTCGGCCCATCACCTGCACCCACCGGACAGAAGCATGTTAGTCCAGGAAAATAGGCTTTCACTTCGATGCAGAATAGGTTATACGACCTGGAGCTGGCAAACTCGGCATTACGTTATGTTATATGACTGATGACCTTTCTCGCCACATTAGTGGACTGTTGGATTGTGGGAATTGATGCATAGTCGTACACCAATTCAATTGGTGAATATTATGCACCAATTTTAAAAAGATATCCTATGATCCTCTGCCTTTACCGGTATCAGCCAACAATTTAGAGCACAGGACTAGCTCTCAGCCAAATTTCATTAAAAGTTGGGAGAAAATAGAGGCAAGTGGGCTTGCTGTTTTGTTCTGTTCTCGTTTTTGGTTGCTTACAGTTTTCTTACGACATTACCAGCACACACTAATTCGTTGAGACCAGATTGGTTTAGGTTATGATAGCTCTTTTTCTGAGGCAGATTGAGATCAAATTTCGTGAATTCAAACTCGAGGGGACCGAAAATTTGTTTGAATAAAGCAAAGTTTGAATTAGTGGGAGTTTCCTCCTATAGGATAGGACCTGCATATTAGCTTGAATTATCCACAAGTTTGAATTAAGAGGGTTTGAATTAACGAGATTCGACTGTATACATCCAACTGCATTGTTGTCTTGAGAATATACACAAAAAACAAGCACGAAAATATTTTTAAAAAACGCGTCATTTCAAAACAAATTAGCATTGACCTTCAAATTGTTTTTTTTTTTTGCTCTAGTGCAAACCTCATATGACAATGCAGATCTAATTAGCATTAATGAACTCGCAGTCAATAATTAGACTGTACTTTTGAAACTTCAAATGATGGGAATAACAGAAAAGATATATGCAAGCTGATCCACTGCTGACAAAATGATTTGAAACATAAGAAATGGTATAGAAATTCCCACATGACCAGTTATTGTCATGAAAGCCAAGTTTGAAATACTTTAATAGGAAGTTTGCACAGTAGAATTGGGTAAAGAGGCATCCAACACATGCTTCATATTATAAAAAAAAAAAATACCTCCACAAAGTATCTGGGCCTACAGTCAGTGACACATAAAGAGTTCAGGGAAACTCCTCTCACTCCTTTCTGCTCTAGCTGCAAAGTGAACGCTGGAGAGCAGATCGCCTACTTTCCAGAGTTTGTTCTGCTAAAGTGGAAAGGGAGGTTCCCCCAAACTCTTAACCTGTCACTGACTATAGAAATTCTCTCAAGAAGTCGGTAAGCAATGACAAAACTTGCTAATTCACTGCCACTTTAAAAAAAAGAAAATCTCGAAAAGATGTAAGAAGAAATTGCTTAAAATATTTCCCTAGAAATGTTGAGAGAAACTACAAAGGTTGCATTCCATTTCTGACCTAAAATGTAATACTCCCCAGTTAGTTGCTACAAGTTGAGGGAGTAAACATGGGCCCTACTCAAGTCAAATCAACATCATGATCATATTCTGCGTTGCCAAGGCCCGATGGCCTGAATGAAACGAAGCAGCCTTGAGTTGATCAACCCACTTGGAAAGAACATGTACGACAAAGGTCATCTCATCCCTCTTTGTTCACTTTTGACCGTGTTTGTTTTAGCTGGAAGCTATATTTCACTGAAATATAAATCCCTAGGCATTATTTGGCCGCAGCCTTTAACGTTTTAATAAAACATTCGTAAGCAGACGACAAGGTGTGGTTGCATGCATTCATCTACCCACCTCGTAGACCAGATGATCCAGCGGCTGTGTGGAATTCACCTCCACTTCCACCAGATCGCCAATCTGGGGAAGTAAAAGAGTGAAGCAGGGTGGAACAACCTAATACACACGTACAATGCACAAGACAGAAGAATGAAATGATTAACCTGTATTTTTGTGTCTTCATTTGTATAATCATGTATTATCCCTCCCCTTTATGTAAGGCTCCTAACCGGGCCCTCAAGGTGAAATAAATGAATGAAATAAAATGAATTGAACAGACTATGCCAAAATTCTGCTGACTGTAAAAATGGAATTATGATGTGGAAAATTTGCTCTTGCAGCTTCTTTGCAGCAGAAAAAAATCAATTGTGCAAATTAAATTCCCACATTGATCCCTGCAAGGGGTCCCCAGATCAGTCTACTTGTTGGCGCAAAATTTTACTTTGAAGCAACGCTTGATGGAACTCCCGCTTACAGTGATCTGATTGCCGAGTTGTTTGAAGCACCTTTGGCAGCTTCCGAAATTCCATTCTGGAACAGCAACCTTATGTCTTTAGTCATACCATGGGGAATATTATGTTCAAATTTGTGTGTTGCAGTGCTGTGTGTTTCCTTTGCTGTGCGTTTCTTTGCATCACTGCGCTTGTTCCTAGTGGAGGTTCTGAAAATCAGGATTTTTAAGCGTTTTTTTTTACATTTACTAATCCCACACTAGAGTGACAAGATTTTGCAGATAGGTACAATTTGATGTAGCAATAAAAATGCTACTTTCTCAAACTTGCTTTTTTTTCAATTACATCTAACTAAACCAGTGTACAAAAGGTTCTGCATTGAAAGGATGAAGAGCCAGACAACTGTAGTCATTGACACGACGAGAATGGCAAGGCGTCTCTTTCAGACGCACAGCCCGCAGCATGCGCTCATTGTCTTCCACCGTGCTTTGACTGCGTCTGCACATTCGAGGCTCAAAGGATGCTGAAGAGTTATTGAAGACAGGAAGTTTGCACCAAGGACCCAGACGACTGGAAACACTTCCCCGCCGTTCCAGTCCCGTTAACGACCGCAGTCCGACTTTAGCGAGGGGCAGTCACCATGGGGTCCTCGGTCGTGACCCAGGCCTGAAGGAAGCTCCTGGTCGGGGAGCGTGCAGGGTAGATCCCTTCCAGGTAGTGCGTCTGGCCCCGGAACTCCGCCCTCAGGCCCAGAACGACGGTGGCGTTGTCGTTGGGCGGAAGAGCTCGAGGCGCACCACCCCGTTGGCGGGCACCCAGTGGCGACTGGCCTTCCAGAGGTCCTCGTTGAAGTTGAAGCCCTGGTACAGCGTCAGCTGGTTCACCGCGTCGTGCACCGGCGTGTCGTCCTGGTAGGCCACCTTCAGCTGCACGCGGGACAAGCAGCCACAGAATCAAGGAGAAGGCTCTAGAAGAACAGGAAGGTTTAATCAACCATTTCCAGGTTCTGATAATGATACCCTGTAACGACACCCAAAAACAATTTCTAAATATTATATCTAATAATGATAGCCAATGATAATACCCAGTAACAGTACCCAATAACAATACTCATTAATGACACTGAATATCAATGTCCAATAACAATGTCCCAGAATTATATGTAATAACAACACCCAAAAGCAATAATTGACAATGGTACCTAACCATACCCAATAATATTACTCAACAATACCCAATAACAATAACATTTAATTATACTAGATAACGATGTCCAATAACTATATCCAAAAATGAAATGTAATAAAAATACCCAATAATGATACACAAAAAAAACCTGACAATGGTACCTAACAACAATATGTACTAATAATAATAACATCTGCTAACAATACCTGATAACAATACAAATTAATAATACTATAGTATGTCCATAACTGTATATAACAATACCTGAAAATTGTACCTAATAACATTATCAAATAAATGATATCCAAAAACAATACCTGACAATGGTACCTAATAAAAATATTTAAGAATGCTATCCAGTAACACCAAATAACAATACTAATTAATGATATGAAATAACAATGCTCAAAAACAACGCTATTAATATTACTGAATAGCAATGCCTAATAACAATACCTGAGAACAATACCTAATCACAATACCCAGTAATGATACCCCAAAACAACACCTGACAACGCTCTCCTAAAAAAAAACACTAACGATGCGTAAAATGCCAGACACAGATTGCGCAGCACTATTTCAGCTTCGCTGGGTGTTTATGAGCGTTTCTGAGCTCCGGAGATACTCTGCACATAATAATGCCTCCCGACTTGATCCATGGGATTACGATACATTTTAAGTTATTCCGGTGCCGAGAGGACGGTGTCTTCCTTCTGCCGCTTCTTGCATAGTCTATAGACCCTCGAATGGTCACTGTGGGTCACGAGACAATGCGACGCAACACGACCATGTATAATGACGTTGCGAGACAGACGCAAGAATAACCTCGTGCAACCTACGATTACGTAATCGAGTAACCTTCCCACGAGAGCACTTCTTGCGAGAGCAAAAAGCAAATTAGACGTGCATGTTTAGACAGTGCAAGGTCGGTCTGCCTTGGGGTATAGTGACACTGATGTACAGTCGGCACTGAATGAAACGCGAACAAGGAGCGCATGGTTTTCGACCCACGCTGGAGTCACCTAGAGACGCAACGCCGAAGGTTTGGATGCACTGAGCAAGAGTCTAACACATCGAAGGAGGAGCCATCTTCTTGCAGCTCCCATCTGGTTCAGGTGGTGCAGCATCTAGCAAAACCATGCACCCACTGTTCGCGTTTCATTCCGTGTGCAGCCTGTACACTATAGATAGAACACTTGCCAGTGCTGCAGTACGACTGCTGGCCTGGGGTCTTTAACATGCATCAGGCTGTAGCGATACACGACCGTACGCCGGAACGATGTTCATCCTGATCGAAGAGGGCAGGGGTTGGGATTGAATTCCTGCAACGGCCGAGGGATGGTGCATATCAGAAGCGAACGAGGACAAAGCACGGAGACGCACGGATCGAACACAATGTTCAACGCAGCCTTACGTCAGAATGTGTAAATTAGTGTTTCGACCCATCCGAAAAACTTTGTTCGAATTTACGAAGTTTGTTTGAACCGACGATCGAGTTTTCAACACGTGGAACATCAACGGTATTCTAAAAATTGTCATTAAAACGTTTAACGAGGCACGAGAAAGGGGTTCGGGAACCGCACGACACAGGGAGTCCAAGGGGCCGAGGATGTCGGAGGGCACTCACGAAGCAGGTGTACTTGAGGCCCGGCTTGAAGGTCTCCGAGGTCTTGACCAGCCTCGACCTTGACCTCCTTTGTCGTGCAGCGTGAGGTACGAGGTGGAGCTGTACTCGCGCCCGGTCAGGCGCTCCTCCACCAGGGCAAAGAACTCTATGTCCCGCCGGAAAAAGTCCGTCTTGAGGGACAGGTCTCGCACCACCGCCACGGGGATGTCCACGCTCCCGTCAATCTGCCACGGCGGGAGCAACGGCAATATGGAGAGAACTCGACACAGGCACCCCAGTGCAAGAAGGCCGGAGCGCACAGTACGTAACGCGTAGAGAAAGCATGCGGCAAATCGCGAACCAGACCATAAAGTTCATGCGGTAAATCTAGAGGAAAAGATCGCCATAATCAGTGGATTTTGGCAGCATCGAAACGCCGGAGCACAGAGGCAGACACTGGAGGTCTTAGTGGGCCCCGATTGTTAGCGAAGCTTTAATAGATGTAAAGCTGAAATAGAATTAGGTACAAACAAGAGCATGTTGATATAATATGCACCATAAGGATGGTAACACAGAGAAGGGAACGGACAACTATGAACGTCCCCTTCTGTGTTGCCTTCCTTATAGAGGGTAACACAGAGATATTGTTGACTTCTACTGGAATATAAGTCAACAATAGTTTGAATTTTTCGATCTTTGTTTTAGCATGGGAATTTGACAACTGGGAATTCTCTCATTCCCAATGAAAATGGTGTAATACAGTTGAACCTCGTACTCTAACGAAGTCGTCTTTTTGAGCCGAAAATTTCGTTAAATCGCGTATTTTGGTTAGACCGAGGTTTTAGGTTTTTTTAGCATTACAAGTGGTCTTCTAGGCTCCCAAAACTCCCCAATTGCCTCACATCTAGCAAGTGAGCGTTTACAAATAAGATTCCAGTACAAAATGTGGCGGTAATAGAAGAATGCAGTTCATCGACCCACATTTTGTACGGTTATGGGAGCAGTGCCTAGCACCGTAGGAGAGCGTGCAGTCGGGAAAGCAAAACGAAACCAATACATCCACCGCGGAGCGGACCGCCCGTAACTGCCGACAGATGGCGCCATGTGAGAAAACAAAACTTGTCTACTATCATCATCATCGTTTTCAACTTTCTAGCGCCTGTAACTCGCCGACAGATGGTGCCACGTATACGACCATCATCGGTCTCGTTCATTTATGTCGCGCGGTGCGCAGTGGCAGCTAACGTCACGTCACCGAAAGTGAGACGCGAATTTTTCAGAAAGTCACAAAAGCGAACCGTTCGTCAGCTCTCGTACACTGGTATGTTATGACTACTGTGGCGATGTCTGGTAAAACAAGTAAACAGAGCCTTTTCGAAGTCGACGACGCAGCAGTCTTCAGGTTCATTTTTGCTGTACTTGAACCACTGGCACTTGCGTGGCTATGATGCTATCTTTTAATTTCAAGATTCTCGAAAGTGAACTCTGCGAAATGCCGTACCTCTCGGCAACAGTCTTTCTCTATTCGTCCACCTGGCGATTATTTTGCCTTGATGTCGAGAGCTAGAACTTTTCTTGCTGTAGGCCACTCAATGTTCCGGGAAGACCCCATTTGATGCAGCTGAACGTATATTTGTTGTTCGTGAGGGAGGTGCACGTAGGGGCGGACTTTTTCCCACGAGAGGCAGAGGCTACTTGTCATCATCATCACCACTCGCTATCGGTGCATACTTTTTTATTTTGTGAAAAAGATAACTGTCTGCACATTTTTATGTTAGTTTCCACAATAAAGTTTGTTTCTGATAATTCTTTTCTCACGAAGCCCCGATATGTGCAAATGCGATTTCCAAGGACTTCGTTAAATCGAAACTTCGGCGCAAAGTACTTCAAATCGAGAGATAAAATGCACTGTCTTCAATGAATGCAAAATAGGAAGACATGTACAAGTTAAATCACGATTTTCGTTAGATCGCAGGTTCGTTAGATCGAGGTTCAACTGTATAATGAACAATTGATAGTAGGGTTTGAGTTCAGGTCAGATTTCCTGAATGTGCAACTAATATGGCGAGCATTTCGGTATATCACTTATCTCAGAACCTCTTATCTGAAACTTTTCTTCGTATTTAGAGACTTGAGACAAGGATTTATACCATAATGTCTCGAGAGAGAGGCGATACCACCTAAAAATTGCCTACCTTAGAAGTTGCATTACTACGTTGGAACCAGACATTTATGCGACGGGAAACAACAACAACAGCAGCGCTTTTCACAGACTAAAGTATGATTGAATAAACTAGGTTCTCACCTTGTCTTACGTGGAACTGATGGAGCAGCCTAAGGCTACATTTGTGCTAACTTTTCAGCTTGCACATAGGAAGTTAACGCCTTTTTCTATCGCCCAGTTTGGCTTCCATAGAGAAGAGATGTTGCAGTAGACCGGACTACGCTGTCCAAGCAAGCCAGAAGCGCCGATTTCTTTGAGCAAACACTTTCCGCAATAATTGTTTCTATTTCTGTTTGCCTCTTAAATTTTAGTTAAAAGTTGCTTTCGAACTATGTCTAGAAAAACAAACTACAGATAAAAGTAACTAACTCTTCTTTCAGACCTACAGAGCTTGTCAAAAGTGAGCTTTACTGTACAGTATTCATTCCACCTGCATCAATGTTGGTGAATCTCGAAACCTGGTAACCATGCTCCAAAGACAGTTGTTATTATTTTAACATCATTCCAGAAAAAGTTATCAAGAGTTAAAAAATGTTTTGTGATTATTATAAGTTTGTTATTGAAGTCTGCCAATTATCGGACATAATTTGTAGGTAACATTTTCCAGAAATAGTAGTCATGTCGTATTCTCCAGGTTATAAGGTATAATCTAAATAAAAGCGAGCAAAACTTTTGCAACGGAAAAATGAATTCCAAGAAAACAGGGAAAGCTTTACAAAACATGCTTACAAACAGCCTGGATATGAAACTGAATCGATGCAACTATATATAAATGTGCATTTCCTGAATGCAGTACTTAAAGTACTTGCAATACATGTTAGTGGCTTACGAATAAAAAAAAAGGCCGTTTTAAAAGTACCTTTTGTAATTCTGGTACTTCAAGACCAGCACAGCAGACAAAGATGGCAGTGCACGGAAGGCAATTATTGGAATGGCCTACACTTTTCTGCTATCCTTGTTTACACGAACTTGACGCAGCAAGTCGAGATGGGGACCTTATTGAGAAGTGGCACTCACCTCCGCCTTGGTCTGGTACTGCTCGTACGGGCGGGGCCTCAGCTGGTGGTAGCGAGTTCTCGGCGCTACGGTCAGTGTGACCGTACCCTTGACGGGCTTGCCGTACGTGTACCTGAAAATACACGAGCAACACGCTCCAGACAGTGGCCATTACCCCATCACCAGCCTTTCAATGCCAGACTGAAGTCTTATCCTTTTGAATGCTGACGTTTTAATTTGTTCTGTTTTTTCTTTTTTGTTTTTTGATGCAGGGAGCTTGCAAACAGCTGATCAGCCCTGCTTCGTTCACTTCGCTCCCGAATATCTCGGTAGAAGTTGACAAACATGCACTGTTAGAAGTAAAAAAAAAAGGTCTATTTCAACTGCCTTTATGCAACAATATCATAGATATAAAGCATGTGCACAAGCATTCATGACAGAAGTCTTTACGGTTTAGTTCGAAAAGAAGCTTGTTTCGAAACATTGGGACTGTCGAATTCGAGGGTCGGTCGGAAGTCCTTTGGCTTTTAATATGTTGCCGTAGCGTCGAGTATCAAGCAGTTTTTGTGTTTTCTTTCTGCTCACTCTGTCAACTGAAGACAACTGCATACCAAGACAACAGAAACAAGCATACACTTAACTTGGAACCTAATGTTCTGGCAATTAATATAAAAAATATATAAGAACTTCGTACGATAAAAGAATGTGGTTAAAACAATCTACAAGAACTGTAATACTACTTGTTTTAGGCACTGCCACCAAAGGTTACTGAAGCAAAATAATTGGACCATGCGTAAAAAGCTATAAAAGGCACACCTTATGGCGCACCGTGCATTTACGAGGCGCCATCAACCACTCTGGCATAGGTGCCGCGAGGCAGCTATGCAGTTGCCTCGCCTCGGACATGATCACATGGTCGTGTCGCTGCGGGGTCGATCGGGATTTCGAATTCGGCTCCTGACGTGCCGCTTTCTTTCCTAGCCACTGGTTGGCGCTGCATGCGCCCCATGGCGGGCGAGGAGAAACCTCCTCGCCCATCGATCGAGATATACTCGGTGGACCAGGGGGCGAAGACTATCTTAGAACCTACGGACGCTACCGAGCCCAGGCAAGTGTGTGGCGACCGGATCTAGGGTAATCTTGGGACACGAGGCCTGGGGGCCCTCTTTGTGTTTAGCTTTGGGCTTAACGTGCATTTGTAAATATTTGTGTAATGTCGCGTGTATTTGTAGTTTAGATTGAGTGCTTTGTAGCGTTTTGTTTTATGTACCAATCAACGGGAAGCGGAATCCCGCTCCCGTGAAAGAACCAGGCTGGACTCTGGTTATTGACGGACCACGTGGGAAATGGCGAATCGGCGGCGGTACGCGAATTCCTACAACCTTCAATAATCCGAGAGAGCTATTGGAGGCATTCTGTATCAAAAACAGTGGGACGGCATGTGTCAGCGACACTTCTATTGTGCTTCATAGTAATGAATTTCAGTTTTTGAATCATCGCGGGTACTAAATTAATAAACTTCTATGTGGTGCTGCTTCGCCTGTCGTGTGTATATGTGCTTGCTTTTCCCGAGTAAAACTAGTTGGAAGTTAGTGCTTGTCCTGTATACTCCTTGTCCTTGTCTTTTTTTGTGCTATTTTATATGTTTACTAAGATGAGACAACTATCCCAAAAACATACCCTACTAAATTAAAAAAGCAACAGAATTCATAAGGCAATATCTATATTCACCAAAACACCGAAACTACCGTAATATCCCGAGATATAGCCCACCTAAAATCGAAAGCCAATAGGGTGAAAATAGGGAGTAAGTTAACTTTCCGTGTGCGATAAAAAAAAGTTGAAAAGTGCTAGTTTTAGATCTTGCAACCTGCGAAACTTTACGATCGCAGGGAGCAGCGAAAAACCAAATTCAACTGTCGTTCCCAGTCAGCAATGCTCGCTTATCTCCTGCCGTGGCTAAGTAATGCCATTTTTGCCGAGGTCACCGTTGACCAGAGCCCCACAATTACCAGAAGTAGGCTATCTTCCCGTGTTGTTGATAAAATAGCAAATCGTGCCAAAAATATGGGTGGGTTATCTTTCGGTGAGGGGGGGAAGGGGTGCATCTATTGGGATGTTACGGTACGTTGATTTAATAAAAATGTTGACGCACGAAGTCGACTGAAGCGAAACGATTCCAGTGACCCTAGCGAACTGCGAGCGCTTATTTCTCCCAGTCGTTTCCTGATGGTCGCAATGTCTGGGTTCTACTAAGTCACGGACAGTGTGAGAATGGCAGGGTGCGTCTCTTCCGACGCTCAGTCCCCAGCACGTGCTACATGCCTTCTGCCATGCATTGGCTTCGCGCGAGCGCTTGCAGGTGGCTTGAGATGCCCAACCACTGATCTCTATGACAATTGCTCTGATCGCGCTTGCTCGCCTCTCGCGAATGCGGCGCACTGGCGGCCATCTTTTGGTAGAGTTATATTACCTCTAGCCAAGGTACAGCTGCTGCAGCCACTATCATCCATCCATGGCAGACAGCGTTGTGGCAGTTGTGGTGGCAGGCTGCCATCAAAATAGCGTGGGCGATATTTCGTGCTTGATTGAAATTGTTTGATAAAACATGTTTTTGAAACCCGGCGTGAACGGTAGCCCGATCTTTGAGGACCCGGTGAATGTTTCACGAAATCGCAGCACCGGGGAAAAGCAGCACAACACGCATCGAAAGTCGCATCGAAAGAAGCATTGAAAGCAGACGCCGGTACGAAGTCTGCTTTTGATGAGAGCTGCGCTGCTTTACCCCGGTGCTGTGCTTTCACGTAGAACTTTCGCTGGGTCCTCAAAGAGGAGGCTACCGTTCACGCCAGGTTTCAAGAATCTGCTTCGTCGAACAACTTCAATCAAGCACGAAACATCACCCACGGCACAGTGTACTAGATCCACGGTATTTTATGGCAGCCTGCCGCCATTGCTGCTGTCCGCCATATTACTATGATGGCTAGAGATGATATAACTCTACCAAAACGATGGCCGACCGTGGCCGCATTCCCGTTTATAGGCGGAGCTGGTCAAACGCGATCCAGCAAATAGACATAGAGATCAGTGTGCCCAACAGTCACTCTACCGAAGGTAAGTCCACGCTGGAGGCGCGACAGAACCAAAGCACCTCCCTACCGTTCCCGCCTCGTTTCTTGACAGATTGTGACGTAATTTAGCACAAAGTTGTACCTAGGTGGTGCATCTTAGTAAAAATATAAGAAGGATAAGTTCACTGCCAGAAAAAAAAATGGCCAAGAAAAAACATTTTTCTTTGTGGGCTAGTTCACATGAAACCGCCAAACGACATGATGGCCTATTGTGGCTTCATTTTGGCAAAATAAACAAAATAAACTTAAGGGTAAGCCAGCTTTATTTCCTCTTCCTTCTAACCAGTTTTCTGCCGTAATAAATGCCATATTGGCTCATGATGCTATACAATGATTTGGCAAAAAAAAAAAAAAGGGGGGGGGGGGGCTTAGGTAGGCAGGTCCACGGGAAAACACCTTTTCTTTTTCCTTCGACTCCGAGTGACCTCATATTTTCGTGCTTCGAAATAGCGAATGTATTATTTATAGGCACCTCTGGAGCAAACTGTAGCCCGACATGTTAAAAAACTGATCCATGGACTAATGTGCAATTTGGTTCACTCCGTAGATATGAGCTTACGGCGGTTTCTATTCTAATGTACTCGGGCATCGTTCTTAAAACTGAAAATAAAAAATAAGCATGAACCCGGATTCAATGCCCGAACTAAGCCGCTGCCAAGCAACCCATCGTGCACTCACGTGGCGGAAACTGTGGCAACCACCTCCGACTTGTTGTAGGTGGCGTATGCTGGCAGCTTCACCCTCACCTCAAACGTGGGCAGCACTGAAGTAGAGCTGTGCCAATATTCCTCCTAAGCTATCTTTTTGCGCCCGCATCTCCCAGCTGCCATTTTCAACTAACCAGCAGTACCTGTCAAACATTCTGCCATCATGAGTCTGCTTGCAGAAACTAGTCCTTCTACTGCACTACACTATATCTATAGTCTGTGACAGGCCAACAGTCCAGGGGAAACTCCCTCCCACATTTTTCCACTCTTGGTAGAGCGAGGGCTGGAGAGGGAGGTCGCCTGCTGTCCAGCGTGGTTACCGATGCATAAGTGCCCACTTAAAATTGAGAGGTAATCATAGTAAAACTGGGGGATGCGCGCTTGCTAGGTCCAAGCATTTTTGCGAATCACACTTTAAGGGGACGACCCCCTGGGAGGGTCAGCTTCGAACCCTTGGCTTAAAATTAATGTAATTGGCAGGGTAGGCTGGTGGTCATGCTAGAGGGTGCATGACAAACTTTCGAGGTCTGTCGGTTAAGTGGGAAGGAAATTAGGGCAGCTTCGATCTGCAACACCATCACAATATTCAAGATTTTATATTTACTAGATATGTAACAAAATGCCTAGGAGGTGCTGTCATGGAAAGTGAGTTGTAGAAAAGTCGCTGATTTCTATCAATTTTTCTGCTAAAATTGGTGAACTTTTTTGGTCTTCTGCGTCTCGAGCAAAGCGTCGACATTTTTATAAAAGACATTCGTAAAGTGACAAACAAACTCCATAGGCGCATTCCTTATTAAATTTTAGTCAGGAAAAGTGTAAAAAAACGAGCCTTCCCTGTATTGCCATTATCAAAAAAAAAAAAAAACGATAGATTGACTAAAATGGAATTTATACCAAAAGTGGAATGGAGAAAAATGTGTCTCAAAGTGCTCCAAACCCTACCTCTTTCTTTTAGCTTTCGGTGATTGAAAATAATTTATAAAAAATTAAATTGCTGGTGCAGTGTAAATCCAGTAAATATTTCTGGGAATACTCTCTGGATGTAGATGGATGTAAATATGCAATTTTTTTTCAAAATCAATGTTTTTTGTAGAATTTTTTTCGCTCTGGGTAGTGTCCCCCTTAACACGCAAAGAGCGGTATGCTAAAGCGAGCCATTAAAGCTACTACCTGTGGTGTAGATCAATATCTAGGTTAAAGGTCAGTTTCTAAGCAAAATTGCATAAATCCCTATAGCTCAAGGGCCCGTGATATGTTAAAAGCTTACCCAAGCTTTTCTCAGCAGAAGGTTGCAGAAAGTTTGTAGTAATCCAAGGTACACATCGCGACACTGTTAGTTTAGAACACGACATCGGTGCCTTTTTGCATTTTACTTCTAAATAGTATTAGCGAGTAATAAACTTATCAAGCATTATAGAACTAAATGAGCCTCTTTCCGTAGGCTACAAATAACTTGGATACATTCTTGCCTCAAAAAGAAACTAAAACTGTAGTCGCTGGTTTAATATAAGTGCCACCAGTGTTGCGCTCTGTACTGGTATTGTAAATGATTATAGAAATTTAAGTTTATTTTACTGTAGTATCTCTGTTGATCCATTGATTACAGGGATGGTGTGGCCTGTTCTGGAGAAGAAATGAAAGCTCCATGCACGACAAGGTCCTCTTGAACAAATAATATATTTCCTCTTGGTGAATACCATGTTTTTAGTAGGTGAATAAGGAGCTCTTCTGCATTAAACTGAGACTACAATTACAAATATTGAAATATGTGCAACCTTAACTAGCCATGCCTATTCACTTAGTAAAAGTCTAACCCTATCGATTCTCTACGCATCAGTAGAACTTGACTGCAACCAGCTCTGAACAGCATCGCAGTCAGATTAGGTAGCTGGGACAAGGGAGGAGACTACCAACTTGAACACAGCTGGTGCTAGACGTGTTCTGGCACCTTTTAGTCTCCTCATCTCCAGACTTTAGCTTTTTACGACCGTTCACCACTCCGTCTAAAAGTATAAACCATTTCCCAATTAATGTTGCAGAATTTGTTTTTAATCACATTTCATTTAGTCAATGTTTGGATTGCATGAAATGTTTAATGGTGCATGAAATTTAGGACTAGAAACCCTTTGCAGCATCATAGACAAACTTGCTGGCAAGTAGTTCTTTTGAGGAAGTGTTTTTTTAGTTTAATGTTTTTGTTAAAATTATTCAAACAGTCCACATTGAAATAAGGTCTTTTGTAAAAGCTCACCATATTCAGCCACAGGCAGTTCTTTGAGTAATTTGACCCTAAAAGGAAAAAGACAACAATGAGTGAAGGTCTGGGAGTGTGGTCAAAACCAAACTGGAAGCCAGTGGAAAAAGTCGCAACTTGATTGTGAAAGTTTGGTCAGAATAAGATCAAACTGGGAAGCTTTCCAGTGCTCCCAATCATATTTGTCATTTACCTTTTGTGGTTTCCACGCTCTTGGGCCCGGGTACAGCGGGTATGGAGAAAGTAACTAAATATCAGTGTATCATTTTAACCGATCGCCGCTGAAACCTCCTCCACTGACAGTACCCGCAAAAATAAAGCGCCGCTGAGCAGGTTTTTTAGTCCCATAAGGCTTACTTCATTGGTCGAGCCGCAAGTTTTTTTAGTCGAAATTAATAAAATATAGTGGCGCTGAATCCGCTTCAATTATCTTATGTGCGAAGTTTGGTCATCATTTAATCGAAATGTTGTCGCAGTTTAATCGCCAGCTTTTCCAATGCCAATTAAAGCGGTAGTATGCTGCCATTAACAGAAATTGAGCAGCGCTCTCTGCACGCAGTCAAATTGCCTGCAAAGTAGGGGGCGCTTATCCGAACGCACTAAATCTAAAATGGCTTATCTACAAAATTTTTCCGCTTCAGAAAAAGAAAAGAAGCGCAGGCACAGATTTGGGCGATTTTGCCGCACTGAGAACAGACTTTATTAGGCCAAAGATTTGTCATATGTTAACCTTTCAAAACCTCAAAGACTTTGAGCGTCAAGAAAAAGTTCGCAGCATTCCGCGATGCTTCTTAACTGCATGCCGCTATTTTGACAGCTTCAAAAAGAATAAGTTGCTAATGGCTCATTCTGCACTTTTCAGCCCAGGTATTAAAGAGCTGTCAGTTCACGATTCACTGAACACAAAAGCCAGCATTTAGCTTTCATCAACTTGGCTTCCGTATTTCGACTGCAGGCAAATTGTCAAAATTTTTATTCCATTCCCGGTGATCCAGCAGCTTGATGGGTCGACGCCTGCGTAATTTTTCCCGCTTTCACAATGCCATTAACACTCGATTTCCTTTGCCACTGTGTAAGAATGAGAAATGACTGACACCCCAAACAAGTTTTACAATGGCGCAGAGTGACCGGGCTGACTGGCTGCAAAGTAGTGGATTAATTTCAGACGAATCTCGCCGTAATAACCTCAGACGCCTAATTGCGCCAGTTCTGGGCGCTGGCCAGCGCGTGTGATAATAAAAAGCGGTTGAGAAGATGGTCAGGAACGGCGCCAGTGAAATTAGCGTGTTGGGGGGCTCGGCACGTAGTGCTTGCTCGAATTTTACGGAAAGGAGTAGTGGGATCGGCCAGCCGAACTACGGAAGTGTTCCGGATGTACGCTGGCGGCGCTAGCGGTCACATACGGATTGAGGAGCTGACCGCCCGAAAGCGTCTAAAGTGCGCCTCAAGGGAAGCTTTGTCACGCCGTATGGCCGCTTTCTGCTGCACGGCAGCGCTAAGCGGCTCCCATTCTTGAACTGACGTCTACCCCCGTGTTTGCTGTCGCTTGTGGCCAATGAAGTGTCAGGCGTCGAATTTGTGTTTAATCGCGAGAGCAAATGCAAAGGAGAGCCGCTCCAGCTGCCCGCTTACATACAGCTCATCCAGAGACAGCTTTAGTGTGGCGCTCGTGCCGCTCGCCGGCCGAGGGCGGTGTACGTGGAGCGCCAAAGGGGAGCGGCGCCTTCAGTTCACTACCCTCGCTCGTCTGGGCGGCCACTCATGCCGCCGAGGACGCTATGATAGGCGGTCGCTTTTGCTTGTTTTTGTAATTTTGACTTGGCGATAACTTTGTAAATAAAGGAATTTCGAGAAAAGTGAAAGTTCTGGTTTTCAAAAGCAGTATG